>OX638088.1:50880566-50883066 GCA_951804965.1 Horisme vitalbata
GTTAGGTTAGGTTTTTTTTTTTTTTGGTATGAATGGATAGGGGGGAGCATAGAAGTAAGCCCGATGCTATTGGTCTACTTCGGGACTTACCTCAGCGTCCTATGATGGAAGTCCATTATAAGCGAATGGGGTTGGTTATAAGATTTTTATAAGTCAAAGACTTATTGAGAAGTTTTGAAGAAGAGGAATTGGATTGAGAGTATTTAAGTTTTTGAGAGAATTGGGTTGGAAAATAAATTTAAAAAGTGGAAGGGAAGAAAATGAGCGCAATTTTTATGAATTTGTTTTTTTTTGATTGACCATGATTGGTCAGAGTTGGGTAGTTGGTTTAGCAAAGTGAATGGTTGAGAAGGGTTGATAGGGTTTTGAGTATAGGATTTAAATAGGATTGAAAGGAATGAGTTGATTGAATTTAAGTTTTTAGATGGTATGGTTTACTTTGCTATGGGTCGTCTGGTTAGGCCCGGTTCGGTTCGGTTGAGTGAGAATGGTTGGATGAGATGAACCGAACCGAGCCAACCAGCCGAACCGGCAGCTCAGTATATTTCTGAAAAGATGAGCATAATAGTCAAATTTGAATAGTTTGGAAATATGCAGCTAAGTTGAATTAATTTAGTTAATTGAGTTTAGAATTTAAGAGATTAAATAAAATGTTTTTCATAATTGAGAAGGGTTGGCTGGTTAGACTCGGCCTGGTTCGGTAAATTGAGACATGGGTTGTTTGGGTGAACCGAGCCGAGTCAACCAGCCGAACCGGCAGCAGTACATTTCTGAGAATATGAGTTTAGGATACAAATTTGAATCATTTGAAAGTATGCAGCTGAGTTGAACCAATATAGTAAATTGAATTCAAAATTTAAGAGACAAAATTTAATGTTTTCCAAATTGAGAAGATTTGGCTGGTTAGGCTCGGCCTGGTTCGGTTAATTGAGACATGGGTTGTTTGGGTGAACCGAGCCGAGTCAACCCGCCAAACCGGTTTCTAGATCATTATTGCAGTGAGGATATTATGAGTCTTAGAATAAATTCCGAACCAAATCGAACCGGTTCAGAACCGGTTCAGAACCGGTTCAGAACCGGCTCCCAACCGGTTCGGTAAGGTTCGAGTTTGTTTGGATGAGTTACAATGGTTTTTAATAAGGTTCGGGTCGGTTCGGTTAGGGCAGGTTCGGTGTGGCATTCTATAAAATGGTTGGGTAGATGAGTGAATATAAATAGAGCGACTAACGGTCACCCACCCCCGTCGCACCGACCCGAACTGGAGTACATGAAATCTTATGAAGAGGCTGGTGAAAGGAATGAATGGATTTGATGGCATTATGAGATGGTTTGATGATGATGATTACTGTTAATTGGTTGACAATAAGAGCTTGGTATAATGTAGAAGTTATATAAAGTTAGTAAATAAATTGTAGTATCTGTTTTAATATAGTACATGGTGGATTTTATATCAATTTTAATGTCGGTTCGAACCGGTTCGGCCAGAGAAGGTTCGGTTAGGTGTTCCTTGTAATGGTTAGATAATTGAGTGGATTCAAATAGAACAACTAACGGTCACCCTCCCGGTTAGGTTAGGTTAGGTTAGGTTAGGTTAGGTTAGGTTAGGTTAGGTTAGGTTAGGTTAGGTTAGGTTAGGTTAGGTTAGGTTAGGTTAGGTTAGGTTAGGTTAGGTTAGGTTAGGTTAGGTTAGGTTAGGTTAGGTTAGGTTAGGTTAGGTTAGGTTAGGTTAGGTTAGGTTAGGTTAGGTTAGGTTAGGTTAGGTTAGGTTAGGTTAGGTTAGGTTAGGTTAGGTTAGGTTAGGTTAGGTTAGGTTAGGTTAGGTTAGGTTAGGTTAGGTTAGGTTAGGTTAGGTTAGGTTAGGTTAGGTTAGGTTAGGTTAGGTTAGGTTAGGTTAGGTTAGGTTAGGTTAGGTTAGGTTAGGTTAGGTTAGGTTAGGTTAGGTTAGGTTAGGTTAGGTTAGGTTAGGTTAGGTTAGGTTAGGTTAGGTTAGGTTAGGTTAGGTTAGGTTAGGTTAGGTTAGGTTAGGTTAGGTTAGGTTAGGTTAGGTTAGGTTAGGTTAGGTTAGGTTAGGTTAGGTTAGGTTAGGTTAGGTTAGGTTAGGTTAGGTTAGGTTAGGTTAGGTTAGGTTAGGTTAGGTTAGGTTAGGTTAGGTTAGGTTAGGTTAGGTTAGGTTAGGTTAGGTTAGGTTAGGTTAGGTTAGGTTAGGTTAGGTTAGGTTAGGTTAGGTTAGGTTAGGTTAGGTTAGGTTAGGTTAGGTTAGGTTAGGTTAGGTTAGGTTAGGTTAGGTTAGGTTAGGTTAGGTTAGGTTAGGTTAGGTTAGGTTAGGTTAGGTTAGGTTAGGTTAGGTTAGGTTAGGTTAGGTTAGGTTAGGTTAGGTTAGGTTAGGTTAGGTTAGGTTAGGTTAGGTTAGGTTAGGTTAGGTTAGGTTAGGTTAGGTTAGGTTAGGTTAGGTTAGGTTAGGTTAGGTTAGGTTAGGTTAGGTTAGGTTAGGTTAGGTTAG
>OX638088.1:50888066-50910566 GCA_951804965.1 Horisme vitalbata
ACTAGTTGGGGTGGGCTGACCTGTCCCATGTCAGCTCTGGTGCGGATTTTCTTGGGAGGTTTTTGGGCTATTGTTTTCTTCGCTGCCGTTTTTCCCCGTGATGGTTGTGAGGGTTGTGAGGGTTTTCCGGTTAAACTGTGCATGACTGCGCTGAAAACGTTGAGGAATTGTTGTAGCGGATTTTCCTCCATCCCTGCATCCTTTTCGAGAGCTTCGGATTTTTTGTTCTCTGCAGCTTGTTGGACGCGTTCGGAGCCGCTGATCGATTGCGAGACGGGGTGTCCCCAGATGTCGGTTGCCGTTGATTGATTGTGTACTTTGAGGAAATCTAAGTTTTCTCCTCTGTCCTCATACACAATCACCTCGTGCTGTTCGGAGGCTTTGAGGCAACCCAGCCGGTCTACGACGTCCCCTTTCGCATGCTCGATCACCAAAGCGTCAACACTTATTATGCGAGAATCTTCCGCCACTTCTCCCAACGTGGTTAGCAATGATCTAACCCGTGAGAATGGGGCCGTGCCTTCGAGTTCCAGTAGTACGATGGTTTTATTACTCTTTCGTACCAATCGGCAACTTTGACCGGCTAACTCTATCACGGGCAGCGCGCTGTAGATCTTATAGCGCATAGTAGATTTAAAGTTGCTACCGTTTAGGAGAAGCGCCAGGCCGGGTGATATAGCCACTCGACTATTCACTCCGACGCGGCAGAAGCAAAAACTTAATCCTAACCTCTCATTATTTCCGTCCATGAAGAGAGCGACTCCTCGGGTTTTTATCCCGATCGTGCCCCTCTCTCCATGGGCCAAGAGCTGGGAGATGGCTATGATGTTTGTGGACGGTTGTGGGGAGGGAAGGCGGTTTTGGGTTGTTTGTGTTGGGGGGGGTTGATGGGGTGTTGATGTGGTTGTTTGGGGTGTGCTGTTTCGCTTTGCCGCGGTTCGGAAGATTTCCTCTGCGAAAGACAGGAAGAGTGGTCTGCTCTTTGGATCCTCCAAAATGTCTTGGAGTTCTGACTCGACCAGGTTCCTGTTCATTCTGCACTCCACGTCGTGCCGCGCCACGAGGAATCTTGGGCATTCTAGCAAGATGTGCCAAACTGATTCACTCACCCCCTGGTCGCACTCGCAACCTGGGCTGTCTTTGAGCTTGAAGCGGTGAAGATACTCGGATATGCCCCCGTGTCCAGTGAGGACTTGCACTTGAATGGGCGTCAACTTGATGGTTCGCGTCATCCGATATGCCTTATCGACGGATGGTAGGAACCTCTTAGTGACTGCACCGGTGCTAGAGGTGTCGTATCGATCCTGCCATTTGCGGATCGATTCCTCTCTGATCTTTCTCCTCACATAGGACAGAGGCACTTTGTTGTAGTCTTGAGCGCTATCGCTGAGTGCTGCTGTCTTGGCGAGCTCGTCGGCTCTCTCATTGCCAGCAGTCCCTATATGCGCTCTCAACCAAAACATCCTTATATCTCTTCCTTCGTTCACTGTCCTCACAATATTCTCTTTTACACTTCGTGCCAGAGGGTGGCTCAGTTTTGGGTTTAGCAACAGGTCAAGTGAGGATCTGGAATCACTCAATGGTTAGGTTAGGTTAGGTTAGGTTAGGTTAGGTTAGGTTAGGTTAGGTTAGGTTAGGTTAGGTTAGGTTAGGTTAGGTTAGGTTAGGTTAGGTTAGGTTAGGTTAGGTTAGGTTAGGTTAGGTTAGGTTAGGTTAGGTTAGGTTAGGTTAGGTTAGGTTAGGTTAGGTTAGGTTAGGTTAGGTTAGGTTAGGTTAGGTTAGGTTAGGTTAGGTTAGGTTAGGTTAGGTTAGGTTAGGTTAGGTTAGGTTAGGTTAGGTTAGGTTAGGTTAGGTTAGGTTAGGTTAGGTTAGGTTAGGTTAGGTTAGGTTAGGTTAGGTTAGGTTAGGTTAGGTTAGGTTAGGTTAGGTTAGGTTAGGTTAGGTTAGGTTAGGTTAGGTTAGGTTAGGTTAGGTTAGGTTAGGTTAGGTTAGGTTAGGTTAGGTTAGGTTAGGTTAGGTTAGGTTAGGTTAGGTTAGGTTAGGTTAGGTTAGGTTAGGTTAGGTTAGGTTAGGTTAGGTTAGGTTAGGTTAGGTTAGGTTAGGTTAGGTTAGGTTAGGTTAGGTTAGGTTAGGTTAGGTTAGGTTAGGTTAGGTTAGGTTAGGTTAGGTTAGGTTAGGTTAGGTTAGGTTAGGTTAGGTTAGGTTAGGTTAGGTTAGGTTAGGTTAGGTTAGGTTAGGTTAGGTTAGGTTAGGTTAGGTTAGGTTAGGTTAGGTTAGGTTAGGTTAGGTTAGGTTAGGTTAGGTTAGGTTAGGTTAGGTTAGGTTAGGTTAGGTTAGGTTAGGTTAGGTTAGGTTAGGTTAGGTTAGGTTAGGTTAGGTTAGGTTAGGTTAGGTTAGGTTAGGTTAGGTTAGGTTAGGTTAGGTTAGGTTAGGTTAGGTTAGGTTAGGTTAGGTTAGGTTAGGTTAGGTTAGGTTAGGTTAGGTTTTTTTTTTTTTTTTTTTTTTTTTTTTTTTTTTTTCTCCAATTTCCTCTGACATAGGTCAGAGCCTTTATTTAACTATTATTTAATGTTATCAAACTTAGGTTACAATAATTCTTACATCCCTCATGGGGAACACATATTGTAAAAGTAGACAAAGTGTAATTATTATTTAATATATTATACAATATTAGAACTTATAAATTACTTATTAATAGAAAGAGACATCTAAGAAACAATTTTTTTTTTTTTTTTTTTTTTTTTTTTGTTTTTTTTTTTTTTTTTTTTTTTTTTTTTTTAAATAATTAATTATACAGCATAATACAAGATGGTACAGCAAGATGTAGTTTTTTTTTTTTTTTTTTTTTTTTTTTTTTTTTTTTTTAAATATAAAACACAATATTTACATACACAAGGGTCTCAAAACTACACAAAACACAACAAAATACACAAGAATACAACCACATTCAAAGATCAAGATCTGTCACAATCCAATCGGTTTCCGCACACGAATGACGGTATTACTCACTGCTGCTTACTCCGTCATTCATCCGCAAGAAACCCCTGCTGATACCCGCCACCCCGCGCAGGTCCCTTTCCTTTGGGATTAAATCCTTAGGACATTTGTCCTTGGGGCCGGTAACAACCATGTAAAACGCCTCCGGGTATCTTTCGTGTTTGTTACCGAGACCCCCCATGTACGTTGGGTGGCGGTTCCTAAAATGTCTTAATATATTATTTTTGCTTGTGTACTTTCCACATAAAATACATTGGGCTCCGGTCTTCTTGTGGGCGCCCAATCCCCTATTCTGCGTGGTGGCGCCGCCTCCACTTCCTCCAGCCGCATTCGTCCAGGATGCACTGGTATATGTTAGGTCTGCCCCGGTGGTAGAGGAAATTGTGCTGAACCTGCTGGTGGTTCCTTCTCCCGGCGCTGGCTCCTCCAGATTTCTTTCCTGGTTGGGCTGCGGGAGCTGCAACACCTGGGCCACGGACGTCGGCGGGGGGTGCAGGGCCTCCCAGCTCGACATATAGGCCGCCGGTTTCCCTCCAGGGTGAGGAAGGCTCATTATATGCCGAGCCTGTTCCACTTCAGATCTTATGTTTGGGCCGGTATGCTCAATCACTGAGCCTCTTGATATTGGGTTCCCCGTGCCCCCCTGTCCGTTCGCTCCAGAAAGTCCTGCCACGACGTTCTGTAGGGTTATTGTACCCGTGGTAACTACTCCCACCATCCCCGCCGCCACAGTGGGAGCAGGATCGTTTGTTGGGGGCTGTACAGATCCAAAAAAGTAACCCCTCTGGAGTTCCTCAACCATGGTTAAAAGCCTGGCGTTCATGTTGTGCAGGTTCGTAATTTCTGCGTCCTTAAGGCCACTTTCATAGAGTATGTCCTTCAGGTGATTACGCAGCCCCATAATTGTTTCCTCTTTTGATGAGCAGTTCCTGCACCATTCTATTGGGACTTGGCGGAATGCTGAAGGCTGGGATGGGTTTAGAGAATCATTAGGGTGGAAGGAGGGGTAGAGAGGGCGTATGGGGAATGGGCGGGTTAAATTTGTGGTTGTGGTGGTGGGTATGGTTTCATGCCAGGTAATCTGCGTCTGTACTGGTGGAGGTGGTGGTGGTAGGGCGTTCTGAGTGGGTACGCCTCTTTCCATATTGTCTTGGGTCGTTTCTTCCATGGTAACCGCCGAGCCAATTGGCGGCGGGAGGACCAAAAATGGCGTTGTTGTGCCCCTCTGAAAGTTGTATGCGCCGACTTCCCCCATCTCGCCTTCGGGTCTGGTGCTTATCTGAGGTGATGGTGATGGTATTGCCGGGGCCTCGGCAGGTGGAGATAAATCTCGATCTTCCGCCTGGGGAATGGATTCTTCAGAGGAAACGGTGGAAGAATGGATCACCCTTGGCATGATTTGATTATGTTAATTTATGCTCTTATGTCCTGCAACAATATTTATATTATGGAAGGAGTATGACGAGATGATATTTGAATATTCAATGGATTCTTCAGAGGAAACGGTGGAAGAATGGATCACCCTTGGCATGATTTGATTATGTTAATTTATGCTCTTATGTCCTGCAACAATATTTATATTATGGAAGGAGTATGACGAGATGATATTTGAATATTCAATATTACTTTGTCCCTCGACGTAATTATAACAAGTGACTGGTGGCAGTTTACTCAACAATTGGATGTGTACTCAACAATTAGTTAGGTAATGGAAGTGATTATTATAATGTATGATTTCATGTAAAGTAGGTGATGTAGGTATGTGATTTGATGGAGTGATAGAGAATGATGTAGATTTTAATTTGATGTGAAAATGATGTAGTTTGGTGGGAGAGTGATGTAGGATGATGTTACTTGATGAATTTTTGATGGAGTGTGATGGAGAGTGATGTAGATTGATGTAAAGTGATGGGAATGATGTGGAGAGTATTGGAGGGTAAAGTAGATTGATGAAAATGATGTGAATGAAGTATTTTGATGGGGGAGTGATGTAATGTATTCTGATGTTAGCTGATGGGTTTTGGTGGAGAGTAATGGAGAGTGATGGAGGTTTATGCAGTTTGATTTGAAATGATGTATTTTGATGGGGGAGTGATGTGATGTAGTTTGATGTTAGCTGATGGGTTTTGATGGAGAGTGATGGAGAATGATGTAAATTGATGTAACTTGATGTAACTTGATTTGAAATGATGGAACTGGATGTAAAATGAAGTAATTTGATGGAATAGTGATGTAATTTGAAGTTAACTGGTGTGATTTTGATGGAGAGTGATTTGGAGTGATGTTATCTGATGTATTTAACATACCTTTTAAAAGTATTTTAGATGTACTTCTTGCGAGTTCCAACTTTGAAGTGATGATTTCCGAGCTAATACGGGATTTTATCATGTAAAGAATTCTATGCCGGGATATTATAGTTATATTTGAATTGAGATGAGATGACGATACGATAGCACTTGATACCGGTTGATGTAATTTAAATTTTAAGTGATGTCTATTTATTATAATTTGATACAGACTGATGTATTGTGATGTAATTTCAATTGAATCGATGTTTTATAACTGTAACTGGTACGATAATGTGAAAGGTGATGATTCATATATTTGATGGGGGAGTGGTGTGTTGTAGTTGATGTTGGCTGATGGGTTGATGGAGAGTGATGGAGAGTATTGGAGGGTAAAGTAGATTAACGTAAATGAATTGAATGATGTGTTTGATGGGGGAGTGATGTAATGTAGTTTGATGTTAGCTGATGGGTTTTGATGGAGAGTGATGGAGAGTGATGGAGGTTGATGCAAATTAATGTAATTTGATTTGAAATGATGTATTTTGATGGGGGAGTGATGTGATGTAGTTAATTTAGCTGATGGGTTTTGACGGAGAGTGATGGAGAGTGATGTGTAAATTGATGTAACTTGATGTGAAATGATGGAACTGGATGTAATATGAGTAATTTGATGGAAGAGTGATGTAATTTGATGTTAACTGGTGTGATTTGATGGAGAGTAATTTGGAGTGATGTTATCTGATGTAGTTAACATACCTTTAAAAGTATTTTAGATGTACTTCTTGCGAGTTCCAACGTTGAAGTGATGATTTCCGAGCTAATACGGGATTTTATCATGTAATGAATTCTATGCCGGGATATTACAGTTATATTTGAATTGAGATGAGATGACGATACGATAGCACTTGATACCGGTTGATGTAAATTATCTTTTAAGTGATGTCTATTTATTATAATTTGATACAGACTGATGTATTGTGATGCAATTTCAATTGAGTCGATGTTTTATAACTGTAACTTGTACGAACTAATGTGAAGGTGATGATGCATATATTTTGATGGGGGAGTGGTGTGTTGTAGTTGATGTTGGCTGATGGGTTGATGGAGAGTGATGGAGAGTAAGGATGGTAAAGTAGATTAATGTAAATGAATTGAATGATGTGTTTGATGGGGGAGTGATGTAATGTAGTTTGATGTTAGCTGATGGGTTTTGATGGAGAGTGATGGAGAGTGATTGAGGTTGATGCAAATTGATGTAATTTGAATTGAAATGATATATTTTGATGAAGGAGTGATGTGACGTAGTTAATGTTAGCTGATGGGTTTTGATGGAGAGTGATGGAGAGTGATGTGTAAAGTATTTTGATAGGGGAGTGATGTAATGAAGTTTGATGTTAGCTGATGGGTTTTGATGGAGAGTGATGGAGAGTGATGGAGATTGATGCCAATTGATGTAATTTTGATTTGAAATGATATATTTTGATGGGGGAGTGATGTGATGTAGTTTGATGTAAGCTGATGGGTTTTGATGGAGAGTGATGGAGAGTGATGGAATTTGATGTAACTTGATGTGAAATGATGGAACTGATGTAAAAATGAAGTAATTTGATGGGAGAGTGATGTAATTTGATGTTAACTGGTGTGATTTGATGGAGAGTGATGTGGAATGATGTTATCTGATGTAGTTAACATACCTTTTTTTAAAAGTATTTTAGATGTGCTTCTTACGAGTTCCAACGTTGAAGTGATGATTTCCGAGCTAATACGGGATTTTATCATGTAATGAATTCTATGCCAGGGTATTTTATTTATATTTGAATTGAGATGAGATGACGATATGATACCACTTGATACTGGTTGATGTAAATTAAATTTTAAGTGATGTTTATTTATTATAATTTGATACAGACTGCAATTTTTATAGCTGTAACTGGTAAGAACTAATGTGCAAGGTGACGATGCATATGTAGTGGTTTATCATATTTTTAGTTGGTGTGATTTTTAATTAATATGTTGCTGGCTGATATGTAAGATTGTAATGTGATGCCGCTTGATGTAACTGATGAATAGCTGGTACCACGATATACAGATTGAGTGATATAAATTGGTGGGAGAGTAATGTGATTAAGGTGATGTAGATTGATGTAATTTGTGTGAATAATGTAATTTGATGGGTGAGTGATGTGAGTTGATGTTAACTGATGTGATTCGTCGTAGAGAGATGTTGAGTGAAGTTAGTGTGCCATATTTGAATTGATGCAACTGTGCAATGCTGCCCACTGAAGGATAGTAAGATGATGCTATTTGATGAGTAAAGTGCCACTTGATTTGAAATAGCTTCCTGATAATAATTCGATGCAAAGTGATTCAAGGTAATGCATCTGCTTGTCCATGGTATACCATGATTGCATATTGTCTTGTTTTCTATATGTACTATACTTATGCCAGCTCTACTCTTTCGACTTGATAGCAATGGACAGCCTTGATGAAGTCAATTTGACTTAAGTATATTACATTACATGACATTTATTTTACACATATTATGCTTATTATGCCTTATATATTATTCTTTGCTTTCACGAAGTCTCCATTCACCCGACAAGACTACACTGATATAAATCTTAAAATTTAGTCTTTCATCTTGTCGGGTGAGTGCAGATGTATCTTAATCTAAAGTACTTATTATTATTATAATTATTATATATATAGTTTGGTTTTTTTTTTTTTTTTTTTTTTTTTTTTTTTTTTTTTTTTTTTTCTATTTATTTTATTTATCCTTTTTTTTTTTTTTTTTTTTTTTTTTTTTTTTTTCTATTTATTTTATTTATCCTTTTTTTTTTTTTTTTTTTTTTCTCTCTCTCTATTTATTTTATTTATCCTTTTTTTTTTTTTTTTTTTTTTTTTTTTTTTATACTTATACTAATATTATGTTTACACATACTTATACTAATATTATGTTTATATACAATTATATACAATACCCACTTTCCTTCCACACTCGCCGGGCAGGACAGGTTGACTGATATAAATCTTGAGATTTAGTCTTTCATCATGCCCGGCGAGTGCAGATATCACAAGTGGTATCCTGTTATGTCTTGTTTCTTTCAAATGTTTTTGATGCTACATATTTACAGAATTCCAAGAATTTAAATCTCCGATTTGAATCCATTATCCAGTCCTTGATCGTATTCATGTTTATATCTTCCTTGAATTCTAATTTTAATGTTTCCCTTTTATATGAATATATTGGACATTCTACAATTAAATGTATTATGGTTTCCTGACAATCTGGTTCACATAGGCACTCAGGTGAGGCTTTAAGTTTAAATCTGTTAAGGTATTGGCTGAAACCCCCATGTCCCGTAAGAATTTGTATTAAAATTTTATCTAACTCTATTTTTCGTATTGTTTTGTATGCAGTTACTACGTTGGGAAAGAAAATTTTTGTAGTTTTTGCGGTTTCTGATTCTGAGTACCTATCTTGCCATATTTGTATGGATTCTTGTCTGATCAACCGTTTTACATAAGAAATTGGACATTTGTTATAATTAGGGGCTATTTTAAGTTTAAGAGCTGCCTCTTTTGCTAGTTCATCTGCACGCTCATTTCCAACCACTCCCACATGGGCTTTGACCCAGAAAAGGTCTATAATTTTTCCCTCTTCCTTAAGGGCTGCTATATTTTTTCTTATTTCAAAAGCGAGTGGATGGAACGTATTGTGGTTTGAGATGAGCTCAAGGGAAGACCTTGAATCACTAAAAATTGTGATCCTAGAATCATTGGTTTTAAAAGCTTTTTCAGTAGCAACAAGTATGGCATACATTTCTGCCTGAAAAACTGAGCAAAATGACTCTAGGACCAATTTTTGGTTCCTTACTTCCTTATCATTATTCCACCAAGAAAGGGCTGCCCCTACTTTCCCTTCAATTTTACTGCCGTCTGTAAATACTAATAGACCATCAATTTTATTATCTGTTATTGTTTCATCTGCCCAATCACATATTTTTTTGAATTCTATCTTATTTATTTTTGCTGGGTGAGTAGCTTCCATATAACTGACTCTACTCTCCAACTCCCTGTCAGCAATATACTTGAAAGTACCTTTGCCTCGTTTAGCTTCATAAATATAGGCTGCCTCCTTGATCCTCAGATCAAGTGGTATTAATCCCGATAGCAATAGAGCTGCGTTCAAGGAAACAGTTCTGTATGACCTACATATTTTTTGGGCAAATCCTCTCTGTATAGAGTCCAGCTGTTTCCTTGTACCCAACTTATCGGATGACCTATACCAAATACTAGCCGCATACAAGGTTATTGGTTCTATCACTGCCGTGTATATCGTTCTTATGATCTCCGAGTTTAATCCCCAACTTACTTTTGCTGCTCTGGCCAGCTGCTTATAAATATTGGTTAATTTTTTACATGTGTTGGAAATGTGGGTATTAAACGTTAATTTACTATCTATTGTCAAACCTAATAATTTTATTTCGTTGACAATATTTATCTTAACCCCTCCCATTGGTTAGGTTAGGTTAGGTTAGGTTAGGTTAGGTTAGGTTAGGTTAGGTTAGGTTAGGTTAGGTTAGGTTAGGTTAGGTTAGGTTAGGTTAGGTTAGGTTAGGTTAGGTTAGGTTAGGTTAGGTTAGGTTAGGTTAGGTTAGGTTAGGTTAGGTTAGGTTAGGTTAGGTTAGGTTAGGTTAGGTTAGGTTAGGTTAGGTTAGGTTAGGTTAGGTTAGGTTAGGTTAGGTTAGGTTAGGTTAGGTTAGGTTAGGTTAGGTTAGGTTAGGTTAGGTTAGGTTAGGTTAGGTTAGGTTAGGTTAGGTTAGGTTAGGTTAGGTTAGGTTAGGTTAGGTTAGGTTAGGTTAGGTTAGGTTAGGTTAGGTTAGGTTAGGTTAGGTTAGGTTAGGTTAGGTTAGGTTAGGTTAGGTTAGGTTAGGTTAGGTTAGGTTAGGTTAGGTTAGGTTAGGTTAGGTTAGGTTAGGTTAGGTTAGGTTAGGTTAGGTTAGGTTAGGTTAGGTTAGGTTAGGTTAGGTTAGGTTAGGTTAGGTTAGGTTAGGTTAGGTTAGGTTAGGTTAGGTTAGGTTAGGTTAGGTTAGGTTAGGTTAGGTTAGGTTAGGTTAGGTTAGGTTAGGTTAGGTTAGGTTAGGTTAGGTTAGGTTAGGTTAGGTTAGGTTAGGTTAGGTTAGGTTAGGTTAGGTTAGGTTAGGTTAGGTTAGGTTAGGTTAGGTTAGGTTAGGTTAGGTTAGGTTAGGTTAGGTTAGGTTAGGTTAGGTTAGGTTAGGTTAGGTTAGGTTAGGTTAGGTTAGGTTAGGTTAGGTTAGGTTAGGTTAGGTTAGGTTAGGTTAGGTTAGGTTAGGTTAGGTTAGGTTAGGTTAGGTTAGGTTAGGTTAGGTTAGGTTAGGTTAGGTTAGGTTAGGTTAGGTTAGGTTAGGTTAGGTTAGGTTAGGTTAGGTTAGGTTAGGTTAGGTTAGGTTAGGTTAGGTTAGGTTAGGTTAGGTTAGGTTAGGTTAGGTTAGGTTAGGTTAGGTTAGGTTAGGTTAGGTTAGGTTAGGTTAGGTTAGGTTAGGTTAGGTTAGGTTAGGTTAGGTTAGGTTAGGTTAGGTTAGGTTAGGTTAGGTTAGGTTAGGTTAGGTTAGGTTAGGTTAGGTTAGGTTAGGTTAGGTTAGGTTAGGTTAGGTTAGGTTAGGTTAGGTTAGGTTAGGTTAGGTTAGGTTAGGTTAGGTTAGGTTAGGTTAGGTTAGGTTAGGTTAGGTTAGGTTAGGTTAGGTTAGGTTAGGTTAGGTTAGGTTAGGTTAGGTTAGGTTAGGTTAGGTTAGGTTAGGTTAGGTTAGGTTAGGTTAGGTTAGGTTAGGTTAGGTTAGGTTAGGTTAGGTTAGGTTAGGTTAGGTTAGGTTAGGTTAGGTTAGGTTAGGTTAGGTTAGGTTAGGTTAGGTTAGGTTAGGTTAGGTTAGGTTAGGTTAGGTTAGGTTAGGTTAGGTTAGGTTAGGTTAGGTTAGGTTAGGTTAGGTTAGGTTAGGTTAGGTTAGGTTAGGTTAGGTTAGGTTAGGTTAGGTTAGGTTAGGTTTTTTTTTTTTTTGGTATGAATGGATAGGGGGGAGCATAGAAGTAAGCCCGATGCTATTGGTCTACTTCGGGACTTACCTCAGCGTCCTATGATGGAAGTCCATTATAAGCGAATGGGGTTGGTTATAAGATTTTTATAAGTCAAAGACTTATTGAGAAGTTTTGAAGAAGAGGAATTGGATTGAGAGTATTTAAGTTTTTGAGAGAATTGGGTTGGAAAATAAATTTAAAAAGTGGAAGGGAAGAAAATGAGCGCAATTTTTATGAATTTGTTTTTTTTTGATTGACCATGATTGGTCAGAGTTGGGTAGTTGGTTTAGCAAAGTGAATGGTTGAGAAGGGTTGATAGGGTTTTGAGTATAGGATTTAAATAGGATTGAAAGGAATGAGTTGATTGAATTTAAGTTTTTAGATGGTATGGTTTACTTTGCTATGGGTCGTCTGGTTAGGCCCGGTTCGGTTCGGTTGAGTGAGAATGGTTGGATGAGATGAACCGAACCGAGCCAACCAGCCGAACCGGCAGCTCAGTATATTTCTGAAAAGATGAGCATAATAGTCAAATTTGAATAGTTTGGAAATATGCAGCTAAGTTGAATTAATTTAGTTAATTGAGTTTAGAATTTAAGAGATTAAATAAAATGTTTTTCATAATTGAGAAGGGTTGGCTGGTTAGACTCGGCCTGGTTCGGTAAATTGAGACATGGGTTGTTTGGGTGAACCGAGCCGAGTCAACCAGCCGAACCGGCAGCAGTACATTTCTGAGAATATGAGTTTAGGATACAAATTTGAATCATTTGAAAGTATGCAGCTGAGTTGAACCAATATAGTAAATTGAATTCAAAATTTAAGAGACAAAATTTAATGTTTTCCAAATTGAGAAGATTTGGCTGGTTAGGCTCGGCCTGGTTCGGTTAATTGAGACATGGGTTGTTTGGGTGAACCGAGCCGAGTCAACCCGCCAAACCGGTTTCTAGATCATTATTGCAGTGAGGATATTATGAGTCTTAGAATAAATTCCGAACCAAATCGAACCGGTTCAGAACCGGTTCAGAACCGGTTCAGAACCGGCTCCCAACCGGTTCGGTAAGGTTCGAGTTTGTTTGGATGAGTTACAATGGTTTTTAATAAGGTTCGGGTCGGTTCGGTTAGGGCAGGTTCGGTGTGGCATTCTATAAAATGGTTGGGTAGATGAGTGAATATAAATAGAGCGACTAACGGTCACCCACCCCCGTCGCACCGACCCGAACTGGAGTACATGAAATCTTATGAAGAGGCTGGTGAAAGGAATGAATGGATTTGATGGCATTATGAGATGGTTTGATGATGATGATTACTGTTAATTGGTTGACAATAAGAGCTTGGTATAATGTAGAAGTTATATAAAGTTAGTAAATAAATTGTAGTATCTGTTTTAATATAGTACATGGTGGATTTTATATCAATTTTAATGTCGGTTCGAACCGGTTCGGCCAGAGAAGGTTCGGTTAGGTGTTCCTTGTAATGGTTAGATAATTGAGTGGATTCAAATAGAACAACTAACGGTCACCCTCCCTCGTCGCACCAACCCGAGCCGGAGCACATGAAATATTTTAAAGAGACTGATGAGATGAATGAGTGTGATTGATGGCATTATGAACTAATTTGATGATGGTGATTACAAGTTGTTTTGACATATAAAATTTACAATAAGAGATTGGTATTATACATAAGTTATATGAGAGAAAAGTTATGTGATAGTTGTTACAGTTGGCTTAATATTAATATTGTACAATGTAGTTTATTTATTTTTGTTCATTTTTTTTATTTTGTTTCTTATTTTTATTCATTTTTTATTTTATTTTTTTGTTTTTTGTTTCATTCTTTATTTTGTTTCCATTATTATTTTTTGTTCTTTTTTATTTTTTATTTTATTTTGTACAATATTTACATGGATATAGACTTATTATAAGAGATTGGATACAATTTATATACAATATGAGCAATATTTACATTTTTCATTATTTGGATGAATTATTTACAGTTTGGATGAGCTTCAGATTATAATACAAAATTTACAGTATATTATTATTGTTGTTTTAAGTTTATGGTCTGATCTTCATTGGCCGGCCGAGCCATGATGGTAACTGATTGAAATAAAAGCTGTTGGTTCAAAGTGCTAGTCTTGAAGCTTCTTGTGAGATTTCCAGAGTGATTAGTCTTCGAGCCCGTTGTCAGTAGAATGTAGAAAGTTGATGAGATGCAGCTTCTTCCGTCATTCCATCCGGGTGGCCATCAGAGGAACGCTCGAAAGAGCTGCTAAGTGAACGCAGTCTGAGCGTATAGAGTAGGCGAGACAACGAGCCCAATAGCAGATGGGTGAATAGTAAGAGTTACGAAAGGACTTGCCCGGTTGATAAGTAATACTGCTGCATTACACACTGCAATCCAAAAGTGCACTCACTGCGTTTGGCATGCTGAAGCCACCGTTTGTTGGCCCCCCCGGCACTCCCATAACAAGGGGGCTTCCAAAGAAGACGCAGCAGCCGATGGTGAAAGACCCACCATCAGAGGTCCCCCCCAAACCGAACAAAAAAGAGGACCCCCAAGGGGGTGATATTGAGACGCTAGCACGGTAAGTAACACTGTTGTATCACACACTGCAATCCAGAGGTTTGATTCGCTCGATGGCTTCGCGTTTTGGCAAGCTGTGGCATACGATCATTGGCCCTCCCGCCATCCCAAAAACAGGAGGACTTCTGAAGAGGTCGCAGCAGCCGATGGTGGACCACTCAACCATCAAAGATCCCCCCCGAACCGAAAACAAGGGGACCTCCAAGGCGAGCGATGTGGTGACGCTTCCGATGATCCAAGGAGCTGTGAGCTGATGTTACACTCGAGATATTCGAAGAAAAGTCCGTCCGCACTTAAAATCCACGAAGTGAGAAGATGCTGGAGTAAGGTCAGACAGCACTTGTGTAGTAGATGGAGTTGAGCCCAGCCCGGGTGGGCCGGCCTGGTGGACGCGTCCGCTCTCGAAGGCGGTCGGGCTGAGACTGGTTAGGTTAGGTTAGGTTAGGTTAGGTTAGGTTAGGTTAGGTTAGGTTAGGTTAGGTTAGGTTAGGTTAGGTTAGGTTAGGTTAGGTTAGGTTAGGTTAGGTTAGGTTAGGTTAGGTTAGGTTAGGTTAGGTTAGGTTAGGTTAGGTTAGGTTAGGTTAGGTTAGGTTAGGTTAGGTTAGGTTAGGTTAGGTTAGGTTAGGTTAGGTTAGGTTAGGTTAGGTTAGGTTAGGTTAGGTTAGGTTAGGTTAGGTTAGGTTAGGTTAGGTTAGGTTAGGTTAGGTTAGGTTAGGTTAGGTTAGGTTAGGTTAGGTTAGGTTAGGTTAGGTTAGGTTAGGTTAGGTTAGGTTAGGTTAGGTTAGGTTAGGTTAGGTTAGGTTAGGTTAGGTTAGGTTAGGTTAGGTTAGGTTAGGTTAGGTTAGGTTAGGTTAGGTTAGGTTAGGTTAGGTTAGGTTAGGTTAGGTTAGGTTAGGTTAGGTTAGGTTAGGTTAGGTTAGGTTAGGTTAGGTTAGGTTAGGTTAGGTTAGGTTAGGTTAGGTTAGGTTAGGTTAGGTTAGGTTAGGTTAGGTTAGGTTAGGTTAGGTTAGGTTAGGTTAGGTTAGGTTAGGTTAGGTTAGGTTAGGTTAGGTTAGGTTAGGTTAGGTTAGGTTAGGTTAGGTTAGGTTAGGTTAGGTTAGGTTAGGTTAGGTTAGGTTAGGTTAGGTTAGGTTAGGTTAGGTTAGGTTAGGTTAGGTTAGGTTAGGTTAGGTTAGGTTAGGTTAGGTTAGGTTAGGTTAGGTTAGGTTAGGTTAGGTTAGGTTAGGTTAGGTTAGGTTAGGTTAGGTTAGGTTAGGTTAGGTTAGGTTAGGTTAGGTTAGGTTAGGTTAGGTTAGGTTAGGTTAGGTTAGGTTAGGTTAGGTTAGGTTAGGTTAGGTTAGGTTAGGTTAGGTTAGGTTAGGTTAGGTTAGGTTAGGTTAGGTTAGGTTAGGTTAGGTTAGGTTAGGTTAGGTTAGGTTAGGTTAGGTTAGGTTAGGTTAGGTTAGGTTAGGTTAGGTTAGGTTAGGTTAGGTTAGGTTAGGTTAGGTTAGGTTAGGTTAGGTTAGGTTAGGTTAGGTTAGGTTAGGTTAGGTTAGGTTAGGTTAGGTTAGGTTAGGTTAGGTTAGGTTAGGTTAGGTTAGGTTAGGTTAGGTTAGGTTAGGTTAGGTTAGGTTAGGTTAGGTTAGGTTAGGTTAGGTTAGGTTAGGTTAGGTTAGGTTAGGTTAGGTTAGGTTAGGTTAGGTTAGGTTAGGTTAGGTTAGGTTAGGTTAGGTTAGGTTAGGTTAGGTTAGGTTAGGTTAGGTTAGGTTAGGTTAGGTTAGGTTAGGTTAGGTTAGGTTAGGTTAGGTTAGGTTAGGTTAGGTTAGGTTAGGTTAGGTTAGGTTAGGTTAGGTTAGGTTAGGTTAGGTTAGGTTAGGTTAGGTTAGGTTAGGTTAGGTTAGGTTAGGTTAGGTTAGGTTAGGTTAGGTTAGGTTAGGTTAGGTTAGGTTAGGTTAGGTTAGGTTAGGTTAGGTTAGGTTAGGTTAGGTTAGGTTAGGTTAGGTTAGGTTAGGTTAGGTTAGGTTAGGTTAGGTTAGGTTAGGTTAGGTTAGGTTAGGTTAGGTTAGGTTAGGTTAGGTTAGGTTAGGTTAGGTTAGGTTAGGTTAGGTTAGGTTAGGTTAGGTTAGGTTAGGTTAGGTTAGGTTAGGTTAGGTTAGGTTAGGTTAGGTTAGGTTAGGTTAGGTTAGGTTAGGTTAGGTTAGGTTAGGTTAGGTTAGGTTAGGTTAGGTTAGGTTAGGTTAGGTTAGGTTAGGTTAGGTTAGGTTAGGTTAGGTTAGGTTAGGTTAGGTTAGGTTAGGTTAGGTTAGGTTAGGTTAGGTTAGGTTAGGTTAGGTTAGGTTAGGTTAGGTTAGGTTAGGTTAGGTTAGGTTAGGTTAGGTTAGGTTAGGTTAGGTTAGGTTAGGTTAGGTTAGGTTAGGTTAGGTTAGGTTAGGTTAGGTTAGGTTAGGTTAGGTTAGGTTAGGTTAGGTTAGGTTAGGTTAGGTTAGGTTAGGTTAGGTTAGGTTAGGTTAGGTTAGGTTAGGTTAGGTTAGGTTAGGTTAGGTTAGGTTAGGTTAGGTTAGGTTAGGTTAGGTTAGGTTAGGTTAGGTTAGGTTAGGTTAGGTTAGGTTAGGTTAGGTTAGGTTAGGTTAGGTTAGGTTAGGTTAGGTTAGGTTAGGTTAGGTTAGGTTAGGTTAGGTTAGGTTAGGTTAGGTTAGGTTAGGTTAGGTTAGGTTAGGTTAGGTTAGGTTAGGTTAGGTTAGGTTAGGTTAGGTTAGGTTAGGTTAGGTTAGGTTAGGTTAGGTTAGGTTAGGTTAGGTTAGGTTAGGTTAGGTTAGGTTAGGTTAGGTTAGGTTAGGTTAGGTTAGGTTAGGTTAGGTTAGGTTAGGTTAGGTTAGGTTAGGTTAGGTTAGGTTAGGTTAGGTTAGGTTAGGTTAGGTTAGGTTAGGTTAGGTTAGGTTAGGTTAGGTTAGGTTAGGTTAGGTTAGGTTAGGTTAGGTTAGGTTAGGTTAGGTTAGGTTAGGTTAGGTTAGGTTAGGTTAGGTTAGGTTAGGTTAGGTTAGGTTAGGTTAGGTTAGGTTAGGTTAGGTTAGGTTAGGTTAGGTTAGGTTAGGTTAGGTTAGGTTAGGTTAGGTTAGGTTAGGTTAGGTTAGGTTAGGTTAGGTTAGGTTAGGTTAGGTTAGGTTAGGTTAGGTTAGGTTAGGTTAGGTTAGGTTAGGTTAGGTTAGGTTAGGTTAGGTTAGGTTAGGTTAGGTTAGGTTAGGTTAGGTTAGGTTAGGTTAGGTTAGGTTAGGTTAGGTTAGGTTAGGTTAGGTTAGGTTAGGTTAGGTTAGGTTAGGTTAGGTTAGGTTAGGTTAGGTTAGGTTAGGTTAGGTTAGGTTAGGTTAGGTTAGGTTAGGTTAGGTTAGGTTAGGTTAGGTTAGGTTAGGTTAGGTTAGGTTAGGTTAGGTTAGGTTAGGTTAGGTTAGGTTAGGTTAGGTTAGGTTAGGTTAGGTTAGGTTAGGTTAGGTTAGGTTAGGTTAGGTTAGGTTAGGTTAGGTTAGGTTAGGTTAGGTTAGGTTAGGTTAGGTTAGGTTAGGTTAGGTTAGGTTAGGTTAGGTTAGGTTAGGTTAGGTTAGGTTAGGTTAGGTTAGGTTAGGTTAGGTTAGGTTAGGTTAGGTTAGGTTAGGTTAGGTTAGGTTAGGTTAGGTTAGGTTAGGTTAGGTTAGGTTAGGTTAGGTTAGGTTAGGTTAGGTTAGGTTAGGTTAGGTTAGGTTAGGTTAGGTTAGGTTAGGTTAGGTTAGGTTAGGTTAGGTTAGGTTAGGTTAGGTTAGGTTAGGTTAGGTTAGGTTAGGTTAGGTTAGGTTAGGTTAGGTTAGGTTAGGTTAGGTTAGGTTAGGTTAGGTTAGGTTAGGTTAGGTTAGGTTAGGTTAGGTTAGGTTAGGTTAGGTTAGGTTAGGTTAGGTTAGGTTAGGTTAGGTTAGGTTAGGTTAGGTTAGGTTAGGTTAGGTTAGGTTAGGTTAGGTTAGGTTAGGTTAGGTTAGGTTAGGTTAGGTTAGGTTAGGTTAGGTTAGGTTAGGTTAGGTTAGGTTAGGTTAGGTTAGGTTAGGTTAGGTTAGGTTAGGTTAGGTTAGGTTAGGTTAGGTTAGGTTAGGTTAGGTTAGGTTAGGTTAGGTTAGGTTAGGTTAGGTTAGGTTAGGTTAGGTTAGGTTAGGTTAGGTTAGGTTAGGTTAGGTTAGGTTAGGTTAGGTTAGGTTAGGTTAGGTTAGGTTAGGTTAGGTTAGGTTAGGTTAGGTTAGGTTAGGTTAGGTTAGGTTAGGTTAGGTTAGGTTAGGTTAGGTTAGGTTAGGTTAGGTTAGGTTAGGTTAGGTTAGGTTAGGTTAGGTTAGGTTAGGTTAGGTTAGGTTAGGTTAGGTTAGGTTAGGTTAGGTTAGGTTAGGTTAGGTTAGGTTAGGTTAGGTTAGGTTAGGTTAGGTTAGGTTAGGTTAGGTTAGGTTAGGTTAGGTTAGGTTAGGTTAGGTTAGGTTAGGTTAGGTTAGGTTAGGTTAGGTTAGGTTAGGTTAGGTTAGGTTAGGTTAGGTTAGGTTAGGTTAGGTTAGGTTAGGTTAGGTTAGGTTAGGTTAGGTTAGGTTAGGTTAGGTTAGGTTAGGTTAGGTTAGGTTAGGTTAGGTTAGGTTAGGTTAGGTTAGGTTAGGTTAGGTTAGGTTAGGTTAGGTTAGGTTAGGTTAGGTTAGGTTAGGTTAGGTTAGGTTAGGTTAGGTTAGGTTAGGTTAGGTTAGGTTAGGTTAGGTTAGGTTAGGTTAGGTTAGGTTAGGTTAGGTTAGGTTAGGTTAGGTTAGGTTAGGTTAGGTTAGGTTAGGTTAGGTTAGGTTAGGTTAGGTTAGGTTAGGTTAGGTTAGGTTAGGTTAGGTTAGGTTAGGTTAGGTTAGGTTAGGTTAGGTTAGGTTAGGTTAGGTTAGGTTAGGTTAGGTTAGGTTAGGTTAGGTTAGGTTAGGTTAGGTTAGGTTAGGTTAGGTTAGGTTAGGTTAGGTTAGGTTAGGTTAGGTTAGGTTAGGTTAGGTTAGGTTAGGTTAGGTTAGGTTAGGTTAGGTTAGGTTAGGTTAGGTTAGGTTAGGTTAGGTTAGGTTAGGTTAGGTTAGGTTAGGTTAGGTTAGGTTAGGTTAGGTTAGGTTAGGTTAGGTTAGGTTAGGTTAGGTTAGGTTAGGTTAGGTTAGGTTAGGTTAGGTTAGGTTAGGTTAGGTTAGGTTAGGTTAGGTTAGGTTAGGTTAGGTTAGGTTAGGTTAGGTTAGGTTAGGTTAGGTTAGGTTAGGTTAGGTTAGGTTAGGTTAGGTTAGGTTAGGTTAGGTTAGGTTAGGTTAGGTTAGGTTAGGTTAGGTTAGGTTAGGTTAGGTTAGGTTAGGTTAGGTTAGGTTAGGTTAGGTTAGGTTAGGTTAGGTTAGGTTAGGTTAGGTTAGGTTAGGTTAGGTTAGGTTAGGTTAGGTTAGGTTAGGTTAGGTTAGGTTAGGTTAGGTTAGGTTAGGTTAGGTTAGGTTAGGTTAGGTTAGGTTAGGTTAGGTTAGGTTAGGTTAGGTTAGGTTAGGTTAGGTTAGGTTAGGTTAGGTTAGGTTAGGTTAGGTTAGGTTAGGTTAGGTTAGGTTAGGTTAGGTTAGGTTAGGTTAGGTTAGGTTAGGTTAGGTTAGGTTAGGTTAGGTTAGGTTAGGTTAGGTTAGGTTAGGTTAGGTTAGGTTAGGTTAGGTTAGGTTAGGTTAGGTTAGGTTAGGTTAGGTTAGGTTAGGTTAGGTTAGGTTAGGTTAGGTTAGGTTAGGTTAGGTTAGGTTAGGTTAGGTTAGGTTAGGTTAGGTTAGGTTAGGTTAGGTTAGGTTAGGTTAGGTTAGGTTAGGTTAGGTTAGGTTAGGTTAGGTTAGGTTAGGTTAGGTTAGGTTAGGTTAGGTTAGGTTAGGTTAGGTTAGGTTAGGTTAGGTTAGGTTAGGTTAGGTTAGGTTAGGTTAGGTTAGGTTAGGTTAGGTTAGGTTAGGTTAGGTTAGGTTAGGTTAGGTTAGGTTAGGTTAGGTTAGGTTAGGTTAGGTTAGGTTAGGTTAGGTTAGGTTAGGTTAGGTTAGGTTAGGTTAGGTTAGGTTAGGTTAGGTTAGGTTAGGTTAGGTTAGGTTAGGTTAGGTTAGGTTAGGTTAGGTTAGGTTAGGTTAGGTTAGGTTAGGTTAGGTTAGGTTAGGTTAGGTTAGGTTAGGTTAGGTTAGGTTAGGTTAGGTTAGGTTAGGTTAGGTTAGGTTAGGTTAGGTTAGGTTAGGTTAGGTTAGGTTAGGTTAGGTTAGGTTAGGTTAGGTTAGGTTAGGTTAGGTTAGGTTAGGTTAGGTTAGGTTAGGTTAGGTTAGGTTAGGTTAGGTTAGGTTAGGTTAGGTTAGGTTAGGTTAGGTTAGGTTAGGTTAGGTTAGGTTAGGTTAGGTTAGGTTAGGTTAGGTTAGGTTAGGTTAGGTTAGGTTAGGTTAGGTTAGGTTAGGTTAGGTTAGGTTAGGTTAGGTTAGGTTAGGTTAGGTTAGGTTAGGTTAGGTTAGGTTAGGTTAGGTTAGGTTAGGTTAGGTTAGGTTAGGTTAGGTTAGGTTAGGTTAGGTTAGGTTAGGTTAGGTTAGGTTAGGTTAGGTTAGGTTAGGTTAGGTTAGGTTAGGTTAGGTTAGGTTAGGTTAGGTTAGGTTAGGTTAGGTTAGGTTAGGTTAGGTTAGGTTAGGTTAGGTTAGGTTAGGTTAGGTTAGGTTAGGTTAGGTTAGGTTAGGTTAGGTTAGGTTAGGTTAGGTTAGGTTAGGTTAGGTTAGGTTAGGTTAGGTTAGGTTAGGTTAGGTTAGGTTAGGTTAGGTTAGGTTAGGTTAGGTTAGGTTAGGTTAGGTTAGGTTAGGTTAGGTTAGGTTAGGTTAGGTTAGGTTAGGTTAGGTTAGGTTAGGTTAGGTTAGGTTAGGTTAGGTTAGGTTAGGTTAGGTTAGGTTAGGTTAGGTTAGGTTAGGTTAGGTTAGGTTAGGTTAGGTTAGGTTAGGTTAGGTTAGGTTAGGTTAGGTTAGGTTAGGTTAGGTTAGGTTAGGTTAGGTTAGGTTAGGTTAGGTTAGGTTAGGTTAGGTTAGGTTAGGTTAGGTTAGGTTAGGTTAGGTTAGGTTAGGTTAGGTTAGGTTAGGTTAGGTTAGGTTAGGTTAGGTTAGGTTAGGTTAGGTTAGGTTAGGTTAGGTTAGGTTAGGTTAGGTTAGGTTAGGTTAGGTTAGGTTAGGTTAGGTTAGGTTAGGTTAGGTTAGGTTAGGTTAGGTTAGGTTAGGTTAGGTTAGGTTAGGTTAGGTTAGGTTAGGTTAGGTTAGGTTAGGTTAGGTTAGGTTAGGTTAGGTTAGGTTAGGTTAGGTTAGGTTAGGTTAGGTTAGGTTAGGTTAGGTTAGGTTAGGTTAGGTTAGGTTAGGTTAGGTTAGGTTAGGTTAGGTTAGGTTAGGTTAGGTTAGGTTAGGTTAGGTTAGGTTAGGTTAGGTTAGGTTAGGTTAGGTTAGGTTAGGTTAGGTTAGGTTAGGTTAGGTTAGGTTAGGTTAGGTTAGGTTAGGTTAGGTTAGGTTAGGTTAGGTTAGGTTAGGTTAGGTTAGGTTAGGTTAGGTTAGGTTAGGTTAGGTTAGGTTAGGTTAGGTTAGGTTAGGTTAGGTTAGGTTAGGTTAGGTTAGGTTAGGTTAGGTTAGGTTAGGTTAGGTTAGGTTAGGTTAGGTTAGGTTAGGTTAGGTTAGGTTAGGTTAGGTTAGGTTAGGTTAGGTTAGGTTAGGTTAGGTTAGGTTAGGTTAGGTTAGGTTAGGTTAGGTTAGGTTAGGTTAGGTTAGGTTAGGTTAGGTTAGGTTAGGTTAGGTTAGGTTAGGTTAGGTTAGGTTAGGTTAGGTTAGGTTAGGTTAGGTTAGGTTAGGTTAGGTTAGGTTAGGTTAGGTTAGGTTAGGTTAGGTTAGGTTAGGTTAGGTTAGGTTAGGTTAGGTTAGGTTAGGTTAGGTTAGGTTAGGTTAGGTTAGGTTAGGTTAGGTTAGGTTAGGTTAGGTTAGGTTAGGTTAGGTTAGGTTAGGTTAGGTTAGGTTAGGTTAGGTTAGGTTAGGTTAGGTTAGGTTAGGTTAGGTTAGGTTAGGTTAGGTTAGGTTAGGTTAGGTTAGGTTAGGTTAGGTTAGGTTAGGTTAGGTTAGGTTAGGTTAGGTTAGGTTAGGTTAGGTTAGGTTAGGTTAGGTTAGGTTAGGTTAGGTTAGGTTAGGTTAGGTTAGGTTAGGTTAGGTTAGGTTAGGTTAGGTTAGGTTAGGTTAGGTTAGGTTAGGTTAGGTTAGGTTAGGTTAGGTTAGGTTAGGTTAGGTTAGGTTAGGTTAGGTTAGGTTAGGTTAGGTTAGGTTAGGTTAGGTTAGGTTAGGTTAGGTTAGGTTAGGTTAGGTTAGGTTAGGTTAGGTTAGGTTAGGTTAGGTTAGGTTAGGTTAGGTTAGGTTAGGTTAGGTTAGGTTAGGTTAGGTTAGGTTAGGTTAGGTTAGGTTAGGTTAGGTTAGGTTAGGTTAGGTTAGGTTAGGTTAGGTTAGGTTAGGTTAGGTTAGGTTAGGTTAGGTTAGGTTAGGTTAGGTTAGGTTAGGTTAGGTTAGGT